>JAXQQM020058930.1:0-22261 GCA_034641835.2 Pinus albicaulis | reverse complement strand
TATCCGGTCATTCAGGTTCAAACAAGTTCTGAGCACCTTCATTTTTGACCATTTTACGACACTTGGTCCTGAGCTCCTGATCACACCTCCCAAATGAGAAGGCTTTTGGTCCCCAAAAGCTTACTGAATCTCTGATCTGAACTGTACAGCACTTGAGGAATAGAAATATCCTCTTCCAGTCAGCCAAAAGAGCATACTAATGCCAAAAATGTACTGCCTTGCTAAATGTCGTCATGGCGACTTTTTGCTGCATACGCCAAGTACTTGTCGAATCCCGACCAAGTTCTTTCGCCAGACAAATCTGAAATTGCAGGAACCAGCAATGAAACTTGCTGATATATGAGCTGAAATATTCCCCTGAACATGTGGGCTTGCCAACTGTCACGATGCCCATCCAAGGCACCTCTGCTCCAGAAGAAGAGCTGCCTCCCAAATGAGAAGGCTTTTACAAAGATGAAACACTTCATCATTTCTCCTCTTTACAATCTTGGAGATCAAATTAACTTTTTCCAAGTCAATATTAAATTACATGCATGATTAAAAACAAAGTAATCAACCCTTCAAGTTAATCACACATACATGTTTAAAATACAAGGAAATCATCATGATCCCTGTGCTCATGCATCTCATTCTCATGCATGCAGTTTATCCTTCAACTTTCTCTTAAGTACAATCATAAGTACAAGATCCTCAATCACATGTACATGTACTTTCAAATCTGAAATGAATATAGCTTTCGCTACTATAGAGTGAGTCTCATACTCAGCTTTTCCATCCTACAACTTGCATTCCCTTAACAAAGAAAATGCATTCAATCGAAAGACATGCAACTTTAATTGGATAAGAATTCTAACCATTTCTTACCAATCCATTTCAAAGGCGCTTCCTTTAAATGCACATCGATATCAGCATGTGTATCATCCTGACACATATCAATGATGGAAACTTCCTTCCCATTCTTGCCATACTCTTTCTCCCACTTCTTCAACTTTTGTGGAAGCATTGTTGGATTCAGAGTCCAACACCTTTCAACAGTATGTCCTTGCTTATGGCAATATGTGCAACACATGTTCATCTTCTTGACCGCATGATTTGCATTGTTCATTGGAACTTTGGCTTCTTGCCTCCTTTCCTTCAAAAGTTTCTTGTATGTTGCCATTCTTTTCCAACATCTAGAAACACTATGGTTAAACAAACCACAAAAAGAACATGCAATTCTTTTCCAATGCTTGTGTGGAAATTTTCCATGCTTTACATGATCAAAGGAAATATGATTGAAATCAGATTTATACCTTTCTCTTTCACCTTCATTACCTTCATGAGGAGGTGAATCGAAAGAAGAAGAAGTTCCCTTTGGAACACTATCAATCCCATCAATGGTTTTAGAGCTTTCACCACTCCCTTGTTCAAGTGCATGCTGATGCACACCTTCTTCCTTCATGGCTGCTTTGGAATTTTCTCCATAAGATTGTCCATAGCCAAGACCCAAATTATTAGGCCTTACCTCAACCATTATTGGCTCAACTATACCCTGTGCATATTTTCCCAATCCTTTTCCTTCATATCCCATTTTGGACATCAACTTGGACCCTATGCCTTTGGTATGTTTCTCAAAAGAACCAAGTTCATAAACATTCTTATAAGAATTTGAAGACAAAATAGAATTGTTTACCTCTTCTTCAAGCTGATACTTGGCTAAGGATTCTTTGGAAACAAGGAGTTGTGTCTCCAACTCATGCATCTTTTCCAGCTTCATGTTTGCAATACGAAGTTGGCCTTCCATTTCCTGCAATTGGTCAGAAAGCAACTGCTTCTCTTCCCTCATGGAATTCAATTGCTCTTGAAGTCTAGAGCTCTTTCTTTCATCCTCATACATTTCTTTCACCATATTCATCATGATGAAAAATTCTTGCTTCAAGCCTTCATCAAAAAATCTTGTGAAGGAGGACGATTTTGAGGACTCACTTATGAAAGTTGTCATTATAAAAATGAACAAAAGAGCTTCAACAAACTCAAACAACAAGTAGTTTGCAGAATAATAAAGCAGTCAATCTTCAACACTGCTTAAGACACCTTTCAAGCTACACAATCAAGCTAGTGATGTCAGTCAAGCAAACCAACTTTGCAACCTTCTCTGATACCATCTGATCTGAAAATGGAATGTACTTGTTTAAGGGTGCAAGGTATCCATTTCCCATAATTTCAAATTGAGCTATACACTCCAAGTGACCTCTGAAAATGTGAAAACTTCTTATTTCTTATACAGAGATAGAATGTAGGGGCATTCACTGGACATGTCACCTCTAAAGAGAGGATGAGTTCCAGAGGCTACCTGGCCCTCTACAGGCTCTGCCTAAAGAAATAATGAAGTAACACTTAGAAGTCTTTGACATACACATACTTGAAATTTGATGTCTTGCGGAATAAGACAAATAACTTTCTGCAGCTGAGTAGGTGATTATGTGTGTATGCAAGTTATGTATATTTGCTGTTTAACACTTTATATCAGTTTTTTTTTAGCATATCATCTTCAGCAAATAAAGACATCAAAATGATAAAGCAGTTCACCCCCTCCTCTGGGCTACATCTGCTGGACCAAGCCTCTCAAACTAGGCTTGTCCTCTTGTATTAAAAATGCTACAAAGGCTAATACAAGAATATGAGAGTCTCGAAAGACAGATCTGACTGTAAATACAGAATCAAAAGATAGGAATTAGCTAAACATGCTCTTTCCCAAACACTAAACAGTGAAATTGTACTTGATACAGTACTTTTCCCCAATTGGCCCTGGTGGCCCTTTAGACTTGCATGGAGAATTTCGAGGTGAATATGACCTCAATTGGTTCTAAAACCTCTTCCATTAGACTCAGAAGGTCAAAAATAGCAGAAATAGGCTTTTGAATCACCAAAAATGGATGAACATAGCCCCCAAACAGCTCCAGCACTGAAATGGCCCTGGTGGCCCTGAAAGCTTCCCTGAAGCTAAACAGTGAGAAGAATTCCTCAAAAGGAAAAACGAGCTGTAGAAATGGATTCAGAATGCTGAAAAACTTCAGGAATGACCTTCGTTCCACATTCACTGGCTGCACAATTCCCAATGCAGCTCCCAAACTGATTTGGCCCTAGTGGCTTCTGGAACTTCCACGAAGCAAAATCACCTGCAAACGACCTCAAATGACTGTGAAACCTATGCCAATGGCTTCAGAAGGTCGAAGAGACCCAAAATAAAAAAAAAAAATCGTCTTCAAAGACCTCTCCTAGCAGAAGTTATGCCCTCTTTACTAAACTGCCAGTTTGGGCTAAAAAACCTCCACTAAACGTGGAGAAACTGTAGATAATAGCGCCAAATGAGGGATAGGCGCCAAAATAAGGGCGGAACCACCAAATAAGGTGCGCGGTTACCGTTTGGCAATAAGTGTTTACGGTTACGTTCACATAATTCGGCGGTCATGCAAACGGTTTCAACGTTTTTAATTAAAACCCATGGTTTATTAAATGAAAACCATATCACACATAACAATATTGTAACCGCCCGTTAAACAGCGCGCCGAGCTTTGGGTTGTGGTTCCTGCCGGAGGTTTCATGGGAAGGGGGCTGGCCCTTTATAACCAAGCTTGCTTTTCACTTTAGAATTTCCATTTCACTTTAGAAAGACCACAAACGACAAAAAGTTAAGAAAGAGGTTATCTTGCACATATAGTGCGCCGCACTTCATCAGCTTACGATTCCCGGATTGACAATTAAATGCAGCAATTTAGGACACACTAAATTGACCAAACAGCAAGAACACCCTTCACTTCCTAAAAGTTTTAAATGATAAAAAAAATGCTAATAAACAAAAACATCAGCGTTCGTTAAGAAAGTGAAATGAACTCAACCACCATTAACATACTCAGCAAACTGTTACGCAATTGTGATATGAATTGAAGATACAGTTCCCTTAATCTAAAGATGTTCAGAAACTAAAAATATAATACTTAGTAGCGCTCATACATATGACAACACCAGATCCACAAAGGGATTTTTCAAAATGCTTGTATTCATGCTCAAATGTATAATCCTGGTAATACAGTGTACTCAGCTTGAGTCCCAAACCAAAGATCTTTTACAATCTCCTGAAGGAAGTATTTATAGGACAAACTTGCCCTTTAGGTTTCCTTGACCTTTGGCCTTCCTGAATGTTGGGTTGCCTTGCAACTTAGTAGATTTTGCGACCTGCGACCTGCAACCTAAGGAAATCTGCGACCTGCGACCTTAAGCAATCTACGACCTGCGACCTCAAGAAATTTGCGACCTGCGACCTCAAGCAATCTGCGACCTGCGACCTCAAGCAATCTGCGACCTACAACCTTCTTTTGGTGATCTCTGGATTTCATGGCGACATCCCTTATCCTACATCCTTTGCTCTGAAAAAGTACCCTCTTTCTTGCTAGGAGAACTCTGGCTCATCGTGCGAACCAACAGCTTCCACCTGCAGTCACATAGCTTAGGTTACATGTCTTCATTGATTGAATGATAATGTTAGGGACACATTTAATTAATTGCACAAGTAAAAATGATAACTTTGGACCCCTGTGTGGTCAAGTGTTGTGTCATTAAGTCATCAAAGAGAACATCTTATGTAGGCTTCCCTATGCCCCTTTAATCACTTCACTTTATCTTCAACATTTTCCTCAGACTCCACCAAGCTGAAGTTATGCTTGGCACGAGGAAGCGCTTCGCTCTCCTCATGCTTAGCTGTGTCTAGTTCACTTAGGTGTTTAGAGTGTACCAGTAGATGAGTTGCCAACTGTGTACATTTAGTGATAGTCTTGAATGGTACTCTTTTGAACAAAAGGTGCATGTTAATATTCAAACACCTTGTATCTCTTTGATGGTGCAACGCAAACAAAAGGAATCCTCCCCAAGATTGATTATAAAGAAAATTCTATATTGCCATGTAGGCAAAGTAGCACCATTTTCAACTACGGTCTTAAAACCATTGTAATGCTACCATATATAAAATTTTCCATCGTTTATTTAACCTCACCATTATAAAATGATGACCACCGTATTAACATATGCCATAGGATCTACGTGAAATATTAATAAAGCCTTCATGTAAATGTGCAACACTCTTTAAACTGGTTTGGAAGATGATGAATATCATTCATTTTCATTTGTGCAAACTAGTCTGTTTCTACGACCTGACGACCTGGTCGCGTAGTCGCATGGTCGGGGAGTCCCATCTCAGTTGGATTTGCATGTTTTGTGACATGGCGACTTGGTCACATAGTTGCATGGTTGAGTGATTGCGTTTTGGGTTACTTTGCACGTTCTGCGACCTGGAGACCTGGTCGCACAGTCACAAGGTGGGGTGGTCGCACATGCTGGTAAACTCCCATGTTTGCGACCCTATGACTCGAGAGGTCATAGAGGCTTACCTTAGAGATGGTCATATTTGGCATCACTGCCCCTGATTTCTCTAGCCTGATCGGTAGGATCATCATCGAGGTGAAACCTGGATCACAAAGTTGCTCCTTCTTGCCTTACTTGTTTGGAACTCCGTCTTCCACATCAGGCGTCTTCCTTCTGGTCTGAAGCTCTTGCGATTAGCGTGTTATTTGAGTCACATTCAAACCCACACATGACACCAAAATATACGTGGCCTCGCTCTACATGCCCAAGCTTTCTTTAAAATGGAATTGATGAAGCAACATCCGCTGAAAAGCATTTTCTTGACTGCTTTAGATTCACGTTATGTATAGGCCGAGCTGAGAGTAGCATTGATTCTTTTCGATGGCCACGTGAGATGCGCTCTCTTCTTTTCATCCTGAAAATTTAATGAGAGGATTCTCAATGCCTTTTCCCTATATTCTGCTTTCGTGGTAAGCTCCTCCTTCCCTGCGATCAAATACATATTACCAAGGAGCTCGCAGTCTCACATATCATTTTCTCGGTTGTGCGCTTTAGTTCTATCTCCAATAAAACCTGCATTCTTTGTTGTGCAAGACTATCTATATCTGGCATTTTATTCTTTACATGGCCTGAAGTCGTAGCATGTTGAGATGATGTGGATGTGTCGTGTGCTAAAATTTCCTGGGTTTACGTGGGGAAGATCTTAAGAAACATCGTGGTTTGAACCCAGGAGTCTCGAGCCTCTGCCAACAATTCTAATGCGCTTAATGAAGGAAGATTTCGATTAGAATATTTCTCTCATCAACCTCTCAAGAGATTCTCTAATCATCCATCCCAGTATTCCGATGATTAAAACCTCAAAAATAGTTGATTTATACCGTTGACCATACGGGTGCTTTTAACCTAGTTGCCTCCCAAGGCTTCATGAAACATAGGCGTGTAATTTATGAATCATTATGTTTATGCTGAATTACAATCCTCCTCTCTTTTGTTTCATACATATTCCATAACAGCTAGTGTTCGAATCCCTCTTGTATCTTGGTATAAACCAACTCCGACATTCCATAGATACATGAGTTCAATTTGTAATTTCACCATGAAGTCGGGAAAGAGAAAGTCGATAACCTTTTCAACAGGGGACCATATCTTTAAGAGAGAGTCCATATTTTTAAGGCATTTCAATAGAAATCATATTTTATTTGTTCTTTTGAACATAGCTCTTTGAGTGTCTGATCAGGTATGCCTTTTATGGAGTTGGCTTTTAGGCCCATGAATTTAGCTTGCAATGCATGGACCATTCGAATTCCTTTTCATTATTTAAATCCTTACGCACTTACTTGAAACGCGTGGTCCTTTTACGATGGTTACCATGCAGATTTTGAGATAGACACATTGAAAACTCATCCTTGCAGTGTATTTTAATGATGTTGTAGTGGGCTTTTTGAACGAAACAGATGCATTGTTGAGTTCACATTGGTAGCAATTTTACAGGTCTCCATAAAACCAGCCATATCAAGATTCTTTGACCGTCGTTCCTTGACTAACTAAGAGATTTATTATTGTTAATACATTCATGGTCATTTTCGTAGGGTAATGATCGATGCACTCCAAGATCAACATCCTGCTGGAAGAAATAGGTCTGCATCTCTTTGAAACAGTCCATATGAATAGCGTGCCCCCAAGGTAGTACATTAATACCTCTCGTGGACTCGAACAAGAACTCAAAACAAATGGGACAGTTGTGGTGTATTTCTCCTTCAACACAAGGATGAAAATCCTTCACCATAATCGGATAGCAACAACCACATTTGAAACAGTGGAAGAAATTATTCCTGGCCCCAGTTCTACATATATCACATCCATCACGGTGGTTTTGCTGTTTTGGGATATCATCATCAAAATCTTGTAAGTTTCACAAAAGTACTACCCCATGTAGACCCCATAGTTAATACACACTTGATGAACATCTTGCTCAGTGTTATAAAGTGAACAGATGACCCTAGGGACTTTGTGTCTATGAACATCATGTCTCTGTTGGAGCTTAACATTGACAGAATTCTTTGCTTCATTGTGACAGTGAATGCAATCAAAGACCTTATTACAACATGGTGCTCTAATACAGCATCTCCTTTTATAATGTTAGAAACTTTTGTCTTTTAATGTTAACGGCATGATCATAAGATGTTTTCTGGTGCCCAGTGATTTCTTGTTTCATTGGGTGATTGATGTGTTTTCCCTTAGTCTCCAAGGACTGCATAAGCTCTTGCTATTTTACCCCCCACACGATGGTGATATTGTTTGGCACACCCTTTGTAGGGTCGACCTGCATGCAACATTTATAATATTAATTAGTTTAAGTTACCTTTCAGAAGGAAATTTTCCCCCACATATTTTATATGAGATCATGGGCTTGAGTGGAGTACCTAAACAAAATGCCTAATGATCCATGGTGACAGGGCCTCTAAAGTACATACTTAATACACAAAAGTTTCCATTCGAGCGTATGCATAATGATCCCCTCACACATTGCGCGCCTGCAGCAAGAGTATCTCGTTGTGATGGTGGGAAGGCTCGGCCGGGGCTTGGAACAGGTTACAAGGATGTCATTGACTACAGGTCAGGTTAAAACCCTAGCGGTAAATGAGTAAAAGGGGGGGGGGCGAAATTTTAAATATACCCAAAATTTTGGGTGCTGTTGTAGTGGCTACAACAAATGGCAAACCACTAGTAGAATTCAGCATCTTTGTCAACATCACAACAATATTCTAAGTCGAGATAGTGATGCAAGGGAATATTGAACAAGTTATGCGAGTACCCTTTGTGTTACTTTGGCCTTTACAGGCACGCCCAATCCTTGTGCCTCAGCTAGGTCTCGCTAATCAGAACACATCAAAGGGGTAGCTCACGGATGCCAGTGAGTTGTTGGTGATGTGAAGAGCAAGGCAGTGGGTTATCATTTTTAGGATTTTTAAAGTAAGTTTTTGGTGTTGCTCTGCTACTAGTAGGCCTGGACAGTACCCTGGCGGAGTCACTTCAAGAAATCACAAGCGTTGCTCCGCTGCCAGCGAGCCTGGTCAGTACCCCAGTGGAGTCGTTGCATCATCTCTCTGCGCAGGAAGCCTTTCTCGATCCTTTATGATTATTTTTTTCATGTGCTTGTAACACTTCTTTTCATGTGCTCGTGGCATTTATTTTTCATGGGCGGATGAGGGATCCTGACTTATTTTACGAGCAAGAGAGGTTGTTTCTTGTTTCACAGAAACTGAAAGATATCCTGATTAGGGTTCGCCCTTGTGCCAAACCTTCACATCCCATCTACCACAATAGGCGTAGTGTGCAAAACAGATCATTAAGATTTCCAAGACTATGCTGGACACAAGGCTTAGGCTTACGGGTATTGGGCCATTCAAACTCATTAGGTCTCCACAAACAATCGTCTTGTATCTCCCCAGCTAATAAATTTAGACTCATAGGCATCTTGTTGAGAATATAAATTTGATGACCCGTCCTACGAGGAAACTGCCTCTTGTGATAGCCACTGCAACCTCACGCAAACAAAGGGTTTCAGCAATCGGGGCAAAACAAGTTCGCAAGGTGGTAGGGTTTCAATGAGGGCTCATGTAGTGGTAGGTGATATGTCGAACATTTATGTCAACAACCTACGGAAATGATTTGAGGATGAAAGTGTACGATGCAATGTAATAGACGAGACTCAAGATGCAATGTGACGTCATGTGCGAGAATGATCAACCAGTTGTAGGTGGAAAAGGGGGATGATACAAGCAGTGATTACTTATGCAGCAACAAGAAACTGAAAAGAAATGAGTGGAAAATACTTGTAACATGATGATGCCTAAAATATTAATCGTAAACAAAAATAGCAGACACACTTTTAAATTATAAAGTAAAAATTTGAAAATTAAACCTAAAAAACCTTTGAACTAACAAATTTTTATTAACAGGTCCTAGCTAGCCTACACCTAAAACCCTAGTTTAACCAATGAGGTGGTCAGGTTATTTGAAATCAGCTTTCCAGTGCAGCCACCTCATTAGTTCCCGTCCTACAAGAACAACAATGTTCGCAATCAGAGCCAACATACAAAATTGTGCACCAACAACAAAAATTACCCAAAGAGCATGTGCAACGGCAAGAAGATCATGGATAATTACCAGAGAACATGCCAGAATAGATTGTGCAAGATGAATTCCACTCTCATCATGATACACAACAATATGTTCTTGAAACTCAACATTTTTTATGAATGACACAAACCGATTCATGCACAACCCTAGGTCTGACGGGAGGGAGGTAAGCCACTGCCTATTTGCGAGTATATTCATCGGATAAGATCTATCGAACCAAATGGAAACCTCATCATGGTGTTGAATATGATCAATTTTATGGAATGAAAACAATAAGCATGTGCCAGGTGAATTATAGATGCTTGCGCATCCAAGTGCAAAAACCCTAGTTTTGAAAACCTTGGTTCGGGGTTGCTCCTGGGTTTGGTCGAGGGTATGAGGATCCGAATCTATGTTTAGTGGAGCCTTAAATTCCTCACCGTCTTGATCAACAGGAAAATTGCTGTGATCGTGAAATGTGGTGATTTGAGCAATGTCAGTGGGCTTTGTATCAACTTGGCCAAATGTTTGTGCGCTGACAGATTGATAATCCAATGTATCAGATTCTTTAGATTTGCCAGGATGGGGAGGATTTACCGTAAGATTTTCTGGCAGTTGAGGGATTTGCAAAAAATCACATGTTAGTGCTTGATTGCAACTGGTACTGGCTGGACAACAACTGGAAATATTAGAGACAATGGCTGGCGTTTTCTTACCAGTGATTAAATTGGGGTATATCAGTTGTTGCACACCAGTTTCTGGGGGACAGGAATATGTGCTCACTAGAATGAAAGATCCACCCAAATGAAATGATATCTGACATGGTTATGCTGGGAGGAGCATGGTACTTGGGAGTCGTTATTTCAGAAAACCTAAGCTGAGAAACCCTAGTTGGAGTTGTTTGAGGGATCTCGTCAGGGTTGGAAGAACTAGGGGTGACAGCGGGCAGAAGCTGAAGTGCTTTGATTCCCTGATAGGTACTCGGATCTTCATAAAGCGGATTATAGTCGGCAGAGAGATACGAGTGAAAATCCTTGGTAGTAAGAGTGAAATGTTTTCAGATAAGCAGTGATCGCTGGAACCATCGATTTGATCAAGTTGGGTACCTGGCATGTTAGGCTCCTTGGAGTTACCAATTGGGATGGGTCAATAAAGAGGACATATTAAGGTTTCCAAGACAGGAAATCACTCTTATGGCTGTCTAAATATTCCGAGTGAGAAACATCAGATCTAAAAGATTCATCAATTTTTAACTGTGATTGTGAAACACCATCTGCATGCTTATGATTGTCACCAATACCAGTATAAGGAAATTTTGAATGTCTCGAAGAAATTACTGGTGTGGCAGACTCGTGAAATAAATTAGGGAATAATGAATGAAAATATTGAGCCGCAGGGGTGTTAACCGTACAAGGACTTTCATTTCGCATATCAGTGTTATCTAGAGCGAACAATGGTCTTGCATGCCTAGGACGGTCCAATGATTTTGTAAGGTCAACTTTATCCGGAACAAGAGTCAATTTGTTATTAGCATGTGAATAAGATTTAGGACTGTGTTTAGGGAAACATTCAGTGGGCTCGAGATAGGTTCCATAAACTGGGAGAGATAATGAGCCACTATGGTTTTCAAGCTCTAATTCGACACGGTGTGTGAAATATTCAAAGGTGAAACAACAGGTTTTATCTTCTTGCACACATCTATCGTTGCTCACAAATTTTGAGGTTACAACTCCACTACACGGTAATTCAGGAGGGAGAGCAGGAATATCACAAACAGTAATACTCTCCTTGGAGGCCTAAATGTGGTATGGACTTGGGGAGATGGACAGGGAAGCATTAGGGACGCAGTCTGAAGAGCTGGCAACTTGCGGGTCGTCATAGGGAATACTAGGATCAGGCTGGGTTGCTACTTGAAATTGTTCAAGAGAAAAAAGCATCACATACCTAAGCTGTTCACTTAACAATTTCCAATCAACATCCTTTTCAGGGAACTCAAAACAATAATGGACAAATCTGATAGAGAATTCATCTAGAGGTTCCTGAGGTTCCATTCTGCTGTCACTTAAATTTATTAATACATTTTGAAAATCGTACCTATGAAAAGCTTGTTGTAATTCACTGGCGAGTTGTTCAAACGAATGGATGGAAGCTTCCGGAAATGTGCGGCACTATTGCTTAGTGCGACCTTCGAGAGTGTGGAAGAAAAGAAAACAAATCAAACCTTCATTGTCAATTTCATAGCACTCACCAAAGTCAAAGAAATCTAAAAGGTGTTTGGTTATAGACACTCCGTTTTCTCCATCGAATTTTAGTTGGGACAAGTGATACATAAGTTCATCGAGGATGAAGCATGGAGGCTCATAAAACTCCGAAAAACATCTCGGGAGGATGATTTGGGGATGAGCCATTACATATATGATATTAACTGTAGGTTCTAAGGGCTTAGCTTGTCATCTGGCCCTCCTTCTAGCGCCAATTCCGTTGACGGGAAAATCTGTCCGGCCAACAGTAGGTGATATCCCCGGTAAAAAGTCCCAATTAGACCTTGAACTGTTTGGAATAGGGATCCCGTCCGGGGTGTGGGACCGACTACCACTGATTTCTCCTTTATTTGGGTCTCGCTTAAACTCTATAAACCACTGGATACACACTTAATCAAATGATACAAGACATATGATTGATGCATTAAATGTACATATAACACTATGAGTAGAAAGAGGAAATAATAAAGCATAAGCACCGAAGGAAGTGTTGTTAAAAACACATCATTAGGGTCATGCTTGTAAACTATTCTGACCACAAAAGAAACAATTCCTTATGGCAAGAACACCCTTCACTTCCTAAAAGTTTTAAATGATAACACAAATGCTAATAAACAAAGCCATTAGCGTTGGTTAAGAAAGTGAAATGAACTCAACCACCATTAACATACTCAGCAAACTGTTATGCAATTGTGATATGAATTGAAGATACAGTTCCCTTAATCTAAAGATGTTCAGAAATTGAAAATATAATACTCAATAGCGCTCATACATATGACAACACCAGATCCACAAAGGGATTTTTCAAAATTCTTGTATTCATGCTCAAATGTATAATCCTGGTAATACAGTGTACTCAGCTCGAGTCCCAAACCAAAGATATTTTACAATCTCCTGAAGGAAGTATTTATAGGACAAACTTACCCTTTGGGTTTCCTTGACCTTTGGCCTTCCTGACTGTTGGGCTTCCTTGCGACTTAGTAGATTTTGTGACCTGCAACCTCAAGCAATCTGTGACCTACGACCTAAGGAAATCTGCGACCTGCAACCTTAAGCAATCTACGACTTGCGACCTCAAGAAATCTGCGACCTCCAACCTCGAGCAATCTACGACCTGTGACCTCAAGCAATCTGCGACCTACAACCTTCTTTTGGTGATCTCTGGATTTCATGGCAACATCCCTTATCTCGCATCCTTTGCTCTGAAAAAGGACTCTCTTTCTTGCTGGGAGAACTCCGGCTCATCGTGCGAACCAACAGCTTCCACCTACAGTCACATAGCTTAGGTTACATGTCTTCATTGATCGAATGATAATGTTAGGGATGCATTTAATTAATTTCACAAGTAAAAATGATAACTTTGGACCCCTGTGTGGTCAAGTGTTGTGTGATTAAGTCATCAAAGAGAACAGCTTATGTAGGCTTCCCTATGCCCCTTTAATCACTACACTTTATCTTCAACATTTTCCTCAGACTCCAAAAAGTTGAAGTTATGCTTAGCATGAGGAAGTGCTTCGCTCTCCTCATGCTCAGCTGTGTCTAGTTCACTTAGGTGTTTAGAGTGTACCAGTAGATGAGTTGCCAACCGTGTGCATTTAGTGATAGTCTTGAATGGTACTCTTTTGAACAAAAGGTGCATGTTAATATTCAAACACCTTGTATCTCTTTGATGGTGCAACGCAAACAAAAGGAATCCTCCCCAAGATTGATTATCAAGCAAATTCTATATTTCCATGTAGGAAAAGTAGCACCATTTTCAACTACGGTCTTAAAACCATTGTAATGCTACCATATATAAAATTTGCCATCGTTTATTTAACCTCACCATTATAAAATGATGACCACCATATTAACATCTGCCATAGGCTCTACGTGAAATATTAATAAAGCCTTCATGTAAATGTGCAACACTCTTTAAACTAGTTTGGACGATGATGAATATCGTTCATTTTCATTTGTGCAAACTAGTTTTTTTTCCGCGACCCGACGACCTAGTCGCGTAGTCGCATGGTCGGGGAGTCACATCTCAGTTGGATTTGCATGTTCTATGACCTGGCGACTTGTTCGCACAGTCGCATGTATGAGTGATCACATTTTGGGTTACTTTGCACATTTTGCGACCTGGTGACCTGGTCGCACAGTCGCAAGGTCGGGTGGTCGCACCTGCTGGTAAACTCCCATGTTTGCGACCCTACGACTCGAGAGGTCATAGAGGCTTACCTTAGGGATGGTCGTATATGGCATTACTGCCCTTTCTTTCTCTAGCCCGATTGGTAGGATCATCATCGAGGTGAAACCCGGATCCCAAATTTTCTCCTTGTTGCCTTACTAGTTTGAAACTGCGTCTTCCACATCAGGCGACTTCCTTCTAGTCCGAAGCTCTTGAAATTAGCGTGTTATTTGAGTCGCATTCAAACCCACGCATGACACCAAAATATACGTGGCCTCTCTCTGCATGCCCAAGCTTTCTTTAAAAAGTAATTGATGAAGCAACATCCCCCGAAAAGCATTTTCTTGACTGCTTTAGATTCATGTTATGTATAGGCCGAGCTGAGAGTAGCATCGATTTTTTTCGATGGCCATGCGTGATGCACTTTCTTCTTTTCACCCTGAAAATTTAATGAGAGGATTCTGAATGCTGTTAGTATGAATTCTTCGTCTGCGATTAGTAGTTAAATGCTGCAACAAAATGACGATAAATGGAAAACATATTAAGCAAAAGAAAGTAAAGAGTTTGCTCCATGCATCCAACAGACAAGACAAGAACACGATTTTGAAATGAATTTTTATATTACAGCACCCGGGAGGAAACAAGAAGGTGTATCCAGATCTCCTCAATGGGATGGGTTCTTTTGTAGTCCTCAGCACTTCGCATCTAAGCTTTCCTTGTAGATGTAGAAAACCCAATGTAGAAGATAGAGCTCAATGGGAGCAAATGGTAGAAATGACCAAAAGTATAGATCCGCAGTGATCTAATAGGCAACAAAAGGTGAAGAATGATGGGGTAACTCCTCTCCTATTTATAAAAAAATATTGGGTCATTCTAGATCTTGGTGCATGATTAAAATAACATTAACCAAATCTAGATCCACCTTTCATGGAATATTTTATTATATTTATTGGAGGGAAAAGGTATTTGACTTGGGTCAAATCCCTTTATTTGTGAATAATAAATAAATAAATGATTTATTTATCATTTTAAGGAAGTGGTTGAAGGATAATCAAATAAATAATGATTTATTTAATTATTTATGGGTAATTTAGTCATATTTAACAAGGAATATTATTTAAATAAAATTTAAATAATTATTCCTAGAAAAATAATAAGATAAATAAAGATTTATCTAATTAATTTCTTTGTTTTGGGTTAAACATGACCAGGAAAATCAAACAAATATAGGTTTTTTTAATATTTCCTTTTGGGGTTTCCCTAATTAACATAGTGGAAAGTGCTTACTTAGGGTAAAATTGGTCTTACATGGTGCACTTGGGTCCATCTAATGATAATAGGTTAGATGACCAAAAAATGGTGTAACAGATTGCCCCCCAGTGTGCGAGTGTTCGGAGCAAATCGTATGACCGAAGTACGTTGTAAGAACTCAATCACCAGACAATCAAGAGGGAAGTTAGAGAGAGAAATGTAAGGTAGATGAGTGTGCTGAAGAACTAGACCCTGAGGAGACGAGACTCGCAGGTGCAACAAGTCTCCTTTTATGAGAGGGTACATGTGCTAAAGGCGGCGGGGGAGGCATACCTATGCCCACCGAGACAAAGTACAAAAGAATAGTGTGTCCAAAGAAAACTGTGGACCGAACCATAGAGTACACCGGCATAATCACGAGCCGCATAAAATACAATGAAGAGTCTCACATACATGTCATGTGTTCGGGATAACAATTTTTGTGACTAGTACAATAATATCCGAGTACATGAGACAAATATACAAATAACCCAAATGCCCCCTCGTAAATGGGGAAGGCCCGTCAAAATCTGACCGACATGGAAAGTAAAGAGGTCGCAAGTCAACAAGTGGCTACCGCCAACATCATCAAACATCCGGAGTCGCATCGAAGGCTGCAAGGAAGAGGTCAAGGAGTATGGGGGGCTACCGTAGGGCCACCCCTCTCATGAGGGTTGAGACATCTCACACACACCCTAGAATCATCAAGAGCCGTTGCTGGATCACTGGACCATCAAGTATACGCATCTCGATCACGCTGAAAGGAGTCGAGAAACACCGGGCCGCGGGCAAGGAGAGATCTCGGTTCGATCCGAGGCACCAAACAAGAGTGGAAGCTGGAACCAAGGTACACCGCCCTCTAGACCTGGCTTCTGGAATAAATGAGCTGATGTCGACAGAAGGAGGTCCGCCATAGTTGAGGCAATGAGAGACCCTCAACCAAGGCACGAGAGAAAAGAGTAGAGCGACGGACAGACTGACACTAATGATGATAGTGAAGTGGAAAGGACTGAGTAGCTAATGGACGACTTCCCTTGTTAGAGCATAAAGGGCATGAATGACATGGCAGCGACTGACACAATATCGTAAGGGATAGGGGATAGTGGGACTGAAGGTCATAATATGCGACACAAGAGAGAGACCAAGCAATGAAGGATGGAGGGCTATAGTGGGGTACAAAGGGACGCGGGATAGACTCCATGAATGCGATGATGACTCAACTTGGACGCTCTAAACAAGGGCGACTCGATGGTGCTGCCACACAGTAAAAGGCCCAATGGGGGACCATAAAAGCATGATTACAAGGTGGGGACTCATGACGAAAATCGTCACAAACATGGACAAGTAAGGAGGCAAGATGGTGCCCCAAGTACAAGTGTTGTAAGTGAGGAAATTCGACTTTAAGGAGAGGTGAAGTGACCCTTCTTGGACAAAATAGGTCCTGGCGAAGGATAAAAATAAAAATATGCTGGCTATCTAACAGAAAATAAAACACGCATCTCATAAAGGAAATGCTAAGGGTAATATTTCTTAAGATAGAGTGCATTGCGAAGATTGCCTTTGAAGTCTTCTAAAAGGTATGCCCCCTTACCAAGCTCCTTACTGATGATTTAAGGGCCTAGCCATAATGAGTCGAACTTCCTGTGACCAAGGACATCATGGGCTTGGTCATATACTAGAACAAGGTTGCCTTCATGAAAAGGACGAGGCTGGACTTTTTGGTCATATTGAGCTTTTGGTGCGTTTCTTGGCCGCTTCCATGGTTTGCAATGCAACACAGCGATATTCAGAGGCACGCTCAAGCATGATAAGTCATTTTTCTAGAGGTTGGGTGTCAGGGGGAAGTTCAACAGCCAGAGGAAGGGAAGGGATGTACACTCGATTGGTAAGACAACCTCCTCTCTAGAAACGAGGTGAGGAGGGTTATGGTTGAGGGGCATGGGTGCCTCCGAGCATGGTGTGGTCATGCCAAAATGTATTTAGAAAAAGGGGAATCTAAACACATTTTAATGATGTGGTGTGCCATTTGTTCTTGTTATGGGTATGCAGTTTGAGAAAGGAAATGGAGGATTACCAATCTCTTTTGGTACTGCATATGGAGATCAAATGGACTTTAAGTTTCTGAGTTGGCATACCTGGTGTCACTATCCCAAAAAGAGGATTTTGAGATAATGAACTGATGCTCTTGTAGAAAAGTTAGAGGTTGGTCAACAATAATGTCTAAGAGACTGGGTTGCTGACGGAAGAGGAGGGAACGATAAGAGGTATCATCCCTAGAGTGATCGGAAGTGATCTGGGACTTTAGAGGTTCTTCTAAATGTGGAATAATAATGGTACTAAAGTCAACACGACCAGATATACTAGGAGAGTTATGGAGAATTGCTTCTCTTGGTCTCTCAAATGTGGGTGCCCCCTTACCCAAACATTGGGTTTCGATGTAATGGCCACAAGGTGGATGTGGTGTGAACACATGGGTTCGATTTAAGGGGGAATATATAAAGTCAGGGGTGGAAATTTCTTCCATAATGTCGTCATCGTGATAAAAGATGGGGTGACTGGTGGAAGAAGGACCACCGGACGTGGTGAAGCGACCTGAATCATCATCATGAGAAGAGAGGTTCACATGCGCATCGTCACAAGGGGTGACCGAAGAGTAAGTAGATAAAGGATCTACCGATGTTGAGCACAAGATGATCGCTGAAGAAAGGTCAAGCGAAACAACAGGGGAGGATTCAGATGGAATGGTCCCCGAGGGTCTCATGGATGATGATAGGTAGAAAATGTTGGACGAAGGCTCCGTCATCTCGACATCAGGAGGGGGAATGTCACTGGGAGCAGTCATATCTGGTAGTTCTGCTGAAGCAGAATGCGCAAATATGGGAGAGGTGTACTCATTGCGCTTGGCCTCGAATTGGTGGACCGCGGCAATAGAGGTGCGGAAGTCCTCGAGGCGGGGAAAAATATGGGCGTGATGGCCATGGAGATCACACAAAGCACGGGGGTGGTTGGTGTGAATAGTCTTGGGGTTCGTGGCCGCGGTTGTGGAAGGAACAGAGGCTTCTGGGACCGCGGACTCAGGGACCGTGACATTAACCATGGGCTTTAGATGAAGTAATTCAGGACAGGTATGGGAGGCGTGACCGACAACATCACACAAAGCACCCTGGATGGTATGCTTTGGAGGTTGAGGAGGAGCAGGGTTTGTCGGGGCAGCCTTGTCCTTTGATGCCCCCTTGTGAGCTTTGCCCTTCTTACCCGAAGCGGTCGCAACAGGAGGTGGTTCCTGGTGAAGTGACTGAGGCACTGATGCAACGGGAGAAGCCATGGGGACCGGTTGAACCGGGGTCAAAGCGATATAAGGTTTGGGTTGACCAGGCAAGGTGGGGGCTGGAGTATCAAGGTACCAAACGGGAATCCCAAGTGTCAAGTTAGGAAGAGAGAGGGTGGCCATGACTGGTACCGTGTACACTCCTGGTGGGGGAGCTAGGAACGGTATCTGACCAGAGGGGGCATGGCCGGGTGGGACGGCTCCTAAATGGCTAAGGCCTGAAGGAACCGTACCAGGGGGATAAAGGGGCTCATGACGACCAACTGCAGGTGAAGGGCTAAGAGAAGGTTGCGGAGGGCAAGGTTGCTGACTAGACGAAGCAGGTTGCTTGAGAGCAGCCCGAGACGATTGCATCATGCAAACATTCGATGAGCTGGGGTCAGAGATAGGAGGAGGGGGGAAACTAGGAAAAGTTCCAAGCAGGGAGGAATCCTTGTAAACGCCGGGGGAGACACCGGTCAAGGAGTCGACGGTTTGCTTGTTGGCTACAGAAGAGATGGTCGTCTCAGGTGAGGTCTGAGATTTTGGCTCATGATATGTCAACTGGTCAATGGTGACTATCTTCCCATTATGGGGGAAAGACATTTTGCGAAAGACCGCGGATGGGACAGCAGACATAGCATAGGTGTAGCTTCGCCCCAAAAGAATGTTGTAGTCTAGTGGGGCGTCAATGACTTCGACGTCAACGCAAATAGTCTTACCGGCGAGTGTGATAGGGCAATTACGAAACAAGCCAATGGGCTGGGAGGCATGACCATCCCACGCTCTAAGGGTGATCGTGGAAGGGGCCAGCTCAGGGGATCCGAGTTGCTTCCAAACCGAAGCGGACATCACGCAGGTGGATGCCCCCTCGTCAATGATACACCGGGAAACGATGGCGTTTCGTATTTTGACTGAGATTTGGAAGGCGACTGAAGGAGGGAGGGGAGGGTGGTCCGATTGAGTGGCGTCGAAAACAATCATCTGGTCGTCAGCAGGATCTACAGCGCCCACGGCAGATAGTAGAGCCTTCTTTTGGGAAGGGCATGACTGGAGGAGTTCCAGTGTGGAAATGACAGCAGGGGACCGCGCCAAATCATCTACTATGCTATACGACTGAGCGGCTCGACCGGAAGCAGCATTTCGGCGTAATGGTCCCTTTGGAATCTTTGGATGAACCTCAACTTTGGGTTGAGGGATGTGTAAGGGGCCATTGGATGTCGAAAGAGGCTCTGCAGAACCTGAAGAGGGGGGCTCGGGAGCAGACTGAGCAGGGGGCTTGGGGTACTGGCGAGACCGAGTTTGAAGGTTAAGGTCGACGGTTAGAGGCGGATCAGAGTTCATCATGAGGATCTGGTAATTGGAGGAACCAGAAGGGGAAGGTGGAGTGGCCACCTGTCCGGCAGGTGGTTGGGTAGCCATGAATCCCTGCTGTGCATCCACATGCGCTTGAGGGGACGGGGAGCGTTGTTGCAGGGGTTGAGAAGGCAAGGGAGGCGAAAGTGCATATGCTGGAGGAGTTGGCACGCCAGGCTGCGGATAAGGGTAATGGTTAGGTTGGGCAACATTGAGGTAAGCAGGAGGTTGGGAAAAAGGATGAGGCATGCCGTATCCTGGATGCATGCTACCGGGAGGGGGAGAAGTGCAGGAAGTGGTGCCCCCTCCCCCAGGAAAACCATAGCTCATGTGAGGTTGAGCGGATGAATGAGAGATGGGTCCAATGATGTTGTTGGCGGCATGAGGTGCCCCCGGTGTATGGGCATAATTGGGTGTGGGAAGATCAGGTAGGACAGTAGGATCATAACCTGTCTGAGCGTAGATCAGGTCATACTTTAACGCCATTTGGAGGGCATCTTCTTCGGTTTGAGGAAAATGGGATGCGACATCTTTCCCGATAGGGGACAAGAGAGATCTAAAGAACCAGTCCATGTAGACACGGTCTTCGAAGGGAGGAGATTGGCATAAGCTCCGTCGTCTTCGCCATTCCTGGACATGGGTAGAAAGGCGGGTCGAAGAGGTTTGCTTGAAGGAAGTCAAAAGTTCGATACCAGTGTCATAACGAAGGGGAAGCTGGAAGTAAGATAAAAAAGCCCGGGCAAGAGTTGCAAAGGTGGTATGGGAGGAAGTGGGCTGGTCAACATACCACTTAGAAGCTACGCCTGTAAGCGTGCGTTGGAACAGTCTAAGACGAACAGAGTCATCGATAATGGAGGTAGATGAACACCACATGTGGAAAGATCGAACATGATTTGAAGGATCTTCTCCAACACGACCTTCAAACTTTGGGATGTCGGAAGGGAGCTTTGTCGTCATAGCGGGCCAACTAGCGTCATGATGTATAGGGTCGTTTATCAACCGGTCCAAATCGGGGAGGCTGAGGCCTGCCAAGAAGGGGAGCACAGGTGAAGCCGAGGTAGTTCCTGTGGTGGTTCTGCTAGTAGTAGTCCCAGCATTAGGGCCGGGATTCCCGCTAGTGTTAGGCCCTGGACCAGACATAGTGGAGGTGACAGGGGGGAGAACCAGAAGGAAAAGGAGAACCCAAAGAAGCAGAGAAGGACTGGCTCGACGACGGCGGTGCGGAGCAGGTCGATCAACCGGAAACTGAGGGTGAAGGCCAAGAAGTCTCCGGGAAAGGCGCCTTGGGGGCGCAATGATGACAGGAAGAAGGAAACCGACAAGGGCAGATAGGGACAAAATCAAGAAGGTCAAGGGCAGAAAAGGTGCAGTGACAATTGATTTTAGAGTCTTTGCCAGGCGGTGTAAACCAGGCGCTTCTTCACTTAGGGTCAGTGTGTGGCGTGCGTTAATTTTAATTTTTAAACCCTTTCCGTTGTTTGAGAGCAAGAAAAAGTGTGCGACGTAGCTGAAAATAAACCTACAGAGAACAGAATAAAATGCTGAAATAACAGAAAAATAACAGCTACGTATGCATCTATCTAAACCAAGAAGGTGGGTATCTCACAACTATGCTGAAAAGAAAGGGAAAACTATGGAAACACACACAAAGGAAGCTCGACAGATCTAGGGTCAAAGGGGACAGAGATCTGGAGGATAAAGCTGCAGACAAGGGGTGCAGATCACAGCCAAGAGACAGAGGCAAGGTGGCTGGAAAAAAGGGAAATCAGCAAAAAACCCGGGGGGGGGCAAGGCAGAGGCCTCTAGAAGAAGTCCAAACAAAACGACAAGAGGTGATTTGAAAGGAAAAGAGGCTGATTTCGATGGATCTGAAAGTGAGGTAACATATCTGGAAAAAGAGGGGGCTAAAGCTCTGAAACCGACGGCTGAAACAGCTGAAACTCTTCCACAAAAAGTGGAGGGTACTAAAGCCCTAAGGGACTGGGTTCCCACTTAGATGAGTAAAAACAGATCAGATCTTGGTCAAGGCGGGCTAAGACAGAGGCTGGAAAACCCTGGCAGAGGCTGCAGCAGAACCCAGAAAAATTACAGAAAAAATGCTGGAAAAAAGGCAGGTCGCAGGTTCTGACCTGATCTGAGTTGAGGTCGCAGGAAACAGGCCAAAAGGTGCGTCCAGGTCGCAGGTTTTGGGCCAAAAGGTGCGACCCCCCCCGTTCCGGTTGTTTCGGCGGCAGATTTTCTGAAAAGTTGCCGTCTCAGTTGCGGCTGGTGTCGCTTACCTGCGCAATAGGGCCAGAAACACACGGAAGTTAGAAATTTTAAGTTTTTAGGGTTTTATGTGAGAAAAAATGACATAAA